>CM074515.1:50029069-50042017 GCA_037379345.1 Perna viridis | reverse complement strand
ACCCTAACCCTAACCCTAACCCTAACCCTAACCCTAACCCTAACCCTAACCCTAACCCTAACCCTAACCCTAACCCTAACCCTAACCCTAACCCTAACCCTAACCCTAACCCTAACCCTAACCCTAACCCTAACCCTAACCCTAACCCTAACCCTAACCCTAACCCTAACCCTAACCCTAACCCTAACCCTAACCCTAACCCTAACCCTAACCCTAACCCTAACCCTAACCCTAACCCTAACCCTAACCCTAACCCTAACCCTAACCCTAACCCTAACCCTAACCCTAACCCTAACCCTAACCCTAACCCTAACCCTAACCCTAACCCTAACCCTAACCCTAACCCTAACCCTAACCCTAACCCTAACCCTAACCCTAACCCTAACCCTAACCCTAACCCTAACCCTAACCCTAACCCTAACCCTAACCCTAACCCTAACCCTAACCCTAACCCTAACCCTAACCCTAACCCTAACCCTAACCCTAACCCTAACCCTAACCCTAACCCTAACCCTAACCCTAACCCTAACCCTAACCCTAACCCTAACCCTAACCCTAACCCTAACCCTAACCCTAACCCTAACCCTAACCCTAACCCTAACCCTAACCCTAACCCTAACCCTAACCCTAACCCTAACCCTAACCCTAACCCTAACCCTAACCCTAACCCTAACCCTAACCCTAACCCTAACCCTAACCCTAACCCTAACCCTAACCCTAACCCTAACCCTAACCCTAACCCTAACCCTAACCCTAACCCTAACCCTAACCCTAACCCTAACCCTAACCCTAACCCTAACCCTAACCCTAACCCTAACCCTAACCCTAACCCTAACCCTAACCCTAACCCTAACCCTAACCCTAACCCTAACCCTAACCCTAACCCTAACCCTAACCCTAACCCTAACCCTAACCCTAACCCTAACCCTAACCCTAACCCTAACCCTAACCCTAACCCTAACCCTAACCCTAACCCTAACCCTAACCCTAACCCTAACCCTAACCCTAACCCTAACCCTAACCCTAACCCTAACCCTAACCCTAACCCTAACCCTAACCCTAACCCTAACCCTAACCCTAACCCTAACCCTAACCCTAACCCTAACCCTAACCCTAACCCTAACCCTAACCCTAACCCTAACCCTAACCCTAACCCTAACCCTAACCCTAACCCTAACCCTAACCCTAACCCTAACCCTAACCCTAACCCTAACCCTAACCCTAACCCTAACCCTAACCCTAACCCTAACCCTAACCCTAACCCTAACCCTAACCCTAACCCTAACCCTAACCCTAACCCTAACCCTAACCCTAACCCTAACCCTAACCCTAACCCTAACCCTAACCCTAACCCTAACCCTAACCCTAACCCTAACCCTAACCCTAACCCTAACCCTAACCCTAACCCTAACCCTAACCCTAACCCTAACCCTAACCCTAACCCTAACCCTAACCCTAACCCTAACCCTAACCCTAACCCTAACCCTAACCCTAACCCTAACCCTAACCCTAACCCTAACCCTAACCCTAACCCTAACCCTAACCCTAACCCTAACCCTAACCCTAACCCTAACCCTAACCCTAACCCTAACCCTAACCCTAACCCTAACCCTAACCCTAACCCTAACCCTAACCCTAACCCTAACCCTAACCCTAACCCTAACCCTAACCCTAACCCTAACCCTAACCCTAACCCTAACCCTAACCCTAACCCTAACCCTAACCCTAACCCTAACCCTAACCCTAACCCTAACCCTAACCCTAACCCTAACCCTAACCCTAACCCTAACCCTAACCCTAACCCTAACCCTAACCCTAACCCTAACCCTAACCCTAACCCTAACCCTAACCCTAACCCTAACCCTAACCCTAACCCTAACCCTAACCCTAACCCTAACCCTAACCCTAACCCTAACCCTAACCCTAACCCTAACCCTAACCCTAACCCTAACCCTAACCCTAACCCTAACCCTAACCCTAACCCTAACCCTAACCCTAACCCTAACCCTAACCCTAACCCTAACCCTAACCCTAACCCTAACCCTAACCCTAACCCTAACCCTAACCCTAACCCTAACCCTAACCCTAACCCTAACCCTAACCCTAACCCTAACCCTAACCCTAACCCTAACCCTAACCCTAACCCTAACCCTAACCCTAACCCTAACCCTAACCCTAACCCTAACCCTAACCCTAACCCTAACCCTAACCCTAACCCTAACCCTAACCCTAACCCTAACCCTAACCCTAACCCTAACCCTAACCCTAACCCTAACCCTAACCCTAACCCTAACCCTAACCCTAACCCTAACCCTAACCCTAACCCTAACCCTAACCCTAACCCTAACCCTAACCCTAACCCTAACCCTAACCCTAACCCTAACCCTAACCCTAACCCTAACCCTAACCCTAACCCTAACCCTAACCCTAACCCTAACCCTAACCCTAACCCTAACCCTAACCCTAACCCTAACCCTAACCCTAACCCTAACCCTAACCCTAACCCTAACCCTAACCCTAACCCTAACCCTAACCCTAACCCTAACCCTAACCCTAACCCTAACCCTAACCCTAACCCTAACCCTAACCCTAACCCTAACCCTAACCCTAACCCTAACCCTAACCCTAACCCTAACCCTAACCCTAACCCTAACCCTAACCCTAACCCTAACCCTAACCCTAACCCTAACCCTAACCCTAACCCTAACCCTAACCCTAACCCTAACCCTAACCCTAACCCTAACCCTAACCCTAACCCTAACCCTAACCCTAACCCTAACCCTAACCCTAACCCTAACCCTAACCCTAACCCTAACCCTAACCCTAACCCTAACCCTAACCCTAACCCTAACCCTAACCCTAACCCTAACCCTAACCCTAACCCTAACCCTAACCCTAACCCTAACCCTAACCCTAACCCTAACCCTAACCCTAACCCTAACCCTAACCCTAACCCTAACCCTAACCCTAACCCTAACCCTAACCCTAACCCTAACCCTAACCCTAACCCTAACCCTAACCCTAACCCTAACCCTAACCCTAACCCTAACCCTAACCCTAACCCTAACCCTAACCCTAACCCTAACCCTAACCCTAACCCTAACCCTAACCCTAACCCTAACCCTAACCCTAACCCTAACCCTAACCCTAACCCTAACCCTAACCCTAACCCTAACCCTAACCCTAACCCTAACCCTAACCCTAACCCTAACCCTAACCCTAACCCTAACCCTAACCCTAACCCTAACCCTAACCCTAACCCTAACCCTAACCCTAACCCTAACCCTAACCCTAACCCTAACCCTAACCCTAACCCTAACCCTAACCCTAACCCTAACCCTAACCCTAACCCTAACCCTAACCCTAACCCTAACCCTAACCCTAACCCTAACCCTAACCCTAACCCTAACCCTAACCCTAACCCTAACCCTAACCCTAACCCTAACCCTAACCCTAACCCTAACCCTAACCCTAACCCTAACCCTAACCCTAACCCTAACCCTAACCCTAACCCTAACCCTAACCCTAACCCTAACCCTAACCCTAACCCTAACCCTAACCCTAACCCTAACCCTAACCCTAACCCTAACCCTAACCCTAACCCTAACCCTAACCCTAACCCTAACCCTAACCCTAACCCTAACCCTAACCCTAACCCTAACCCTAACCCTAACCCTAACCCTAACCCTAACCCTAACCCTAACCCTAACCCTAACCCTAACCCTAACCCTAACCCTAACCCTAACCCTAACCCTAACCCTAACCCTAACCCTAACCCTAACCCTAACCCTAACCCTAACCCTAACCCTAACCCTAACCCTAACCCTAACCCTAACCCTAACCCTAACCCTAACCCTAACCCTAACCCTAACCCTAACCCTAACCCTAACCCTAACCCTAACCCTAACCCTAACCCTAACCCTAACCCTAACCCTAACCCTAACCCTAACCCTAACCCTAACCCTAACCCTAACCCTAACCCTAACCCTAACCCTAACCCTAACCCTAACCCTAACCCTAACCCTAACCCTAACCCTAACCCTAACCCTAACCCTAACCCTAACCCTAACCCTAACCCTAACCCTAACCCTAACCCTAACCCTAACCCTAACCCTAACCCTAACCCTAACCCTAACCCTAACCCTAACCCTAACCCTAACCCTAACCCTAACCCTAACCCTAACCCTAACCCTAACCCTAACCCTAACCCTAACCCTAACCCTAACCCTAACCCTAACCCTAACCCTAACCCTAACCCTAACCCTAACCCTAACCCTAACCCTAACCCTAACCCTAACCCTAACCCTAACCCTAACCCTAACCCTAACCCTAACCCTAACCCTAACCCTAACCCTAACCCTAACCCTAACCCTAACCCTAACCCTAACCCTAACCCTAACCCTAACCCTAACCCTAACCCTAACCCTAACCCTAACCCTAACCCTAACCCTAACCCTAACCCTAACCCTAACCCTAACCCTAACCCTAACCCTAACCCTAACCCTAACCCTAACCCTAACCCTAACCCTAACCCTAACCCTAACCCTAACCCTAACCCTAACCCTAACCCTAACCCTAACCCTAACCCTAATTAGCACATAATATTGTCAGCGGTGAATATGACGCGGTAAATGGCTACATGCCCTGGGGTTAGGACTTTTTGTGGGGGGTTAGGCTGCGGTTAGGGGTGCATATTTAAGTCCAAAAGGGGTCTATTTGCCCCAAAAATGAGGTATCCAGCTGTTTCTATCTTCCTATAGTTCAAATAGAGCAAACTCTATCTCTAACCATTTGGCCTTCCCATTGAGGGTTAAAAAATTTTTCTTCAACCAATAAGTTCTAGCAAAAACCTCTTTTTATTGACCCCTAACCGCCGCCTAACCCCCCACGAAAAATTGGGGCTGCCCCCACCAAAAATCGACTTCTCAGGACAAGTGCCCTACCGGGGCATGCCTACTAGGTTTTTAGACGATATAAGATTGGTGTGAATTGCCAAAAAGTATCTTAATTTTTAGTTTGTTGATATTTTAGCCTGAAAATTGGCATGCACCAGGGCAAGGACATCAGTAGACGACGTACCAAATTTGGCGCCGATCGGTTGTGTCATTTTTTCACAGTCGCCTTTCATCGTTTTAAAATGTTTAGAAAGCTTACATATTCTACGAAAACCTTTTAATAGCCATATCTTTTGAACTATAAAAGCTATGTGCATGATGTTTGGACATTTTATACATAATTACATACTCTATCATCTCAAATCAATTACAGTCATTTTAAAGTGTAGACTCATAGAAAAACATACCATTTTCAATGGTATAAAATTACCGTTATTTTCAAAATACAAAAAAATTAACTGTTGCGCCAAGTTGAAGTAGTCGTACAATTTTCATATTTCCGTCTGCACATATATAGAAGTCTCGAGATCCATGCTTCCGACAGACGAAATGGGCTTCAGATAAGAAAAAGAGCCACATATAGTGAAATGATGAGTGAAAGCCCATGGGTACCCATTTCATTTTTTTTGTTTTTTTGAGTTTTTTTCGCAGTCGATAAATCAAATTAATCAAATTGATTGGTTATGTTTTTTAAGTTGTTTTTTCTTACTAAATGGCATAAAACTTTATATGACTTCAAAGATAGATACATTTGCTATCGAAAGCAAATTTTAGATTTGAATACACTGTTCTTATAGTGAAGATGGGTCATTCTATAGACAAGCACCCTAATTGAAAAAATTGCCGAAAATACATACAATTTACCGAGGTGAATATGTCTTAACTTTGAAACATTTTACGGCTAAAACTTACGGAGACAGTAGTTTTCCTCTTATCTGTAAAGCTTTAAGAGTTCGTATCATCTTTCAGAATAAAAAAAAATTGAAAATTAGCTTCATTATGAACAATTGTATAAAATTAACTAGTTCTCAGAACCCTAGCCGGGGGCTAGGGCGCTCTGCCCACATAACAACTGGGATGTGTGCCCCAGGTAGTGGCATGGGGTACCCCTTATGTTATATACATAAAAATGTTTGTAGTTTCAGACAAAAAAAAAGGTTGAAAATTAGCTACGTTATGGACAATTGTATAAATCTCATATTTGCGCATGCGCAATAAGTCATGTTGCCATTTACCGCAAAAGTTTTGGCTTCAACATTTTGGAGTAATTGGACAAAGTAAAAGTATTTTTGTATTACAAGGGATTCAGACAGTCATATTAATAGACATGGACACAATGTTTCAACCATCAACGAAAAAAGTTGCTGGTACACCTTTTAAAGTTTAATTCTACAACTTGCCATATTATCCAAAGGGTACTTTAGGTATTGTATTGCCATATTTGGTCATTCTGCTGGTGGACTTTGAAAGTTACAGACGAAAAAGGTCAGTCCCTTATTTTTTAGCTAACTTTTTTATTTCTTGGTCGATTTAAACAAAAAAAATTGGGAAATATTCTTACAATATTACTTTATTTTTTCCAATATTGATATTAAGCAAGAAAAAATATACAAGACCAGGAAAATTAATTAAAATAGTTAAAACCTCGCTAATTAATATGCATTGTATGTGAAATGACGTATACAAATCGTCACTTTGTACAAAAATATGTCGCCAATTTTTATTGGTTCCTTGTATGAAGAGGGAAATTCAAATTTTAAATTAAACTTTTTCTTTTTCAACCCAAAAATAGAGATTTTATTTGAATTTCAGATTAAAGACTCATGGACCCTCAGCCTTTTGGCTTCTTTTGTTTTCACAACCCTGAATCGTTTTTGAGTGCTCTTCTTTTTTGTAACGAGTCAAACATTCAATGTGAAAATTTTTTCTGTGTTTTGAATTTTATTTGTGTCTTTGATTTGTCTGATTTTAACATATTGTTGCAGTTTTGTAGAGACGAAAATTACCTTTTTACCTATTACAAATTGTTATAAATGTTTTCTTTCCTTCAGAATCAAAATGCCTCAGAATTTCCCTTTAGTTTTAATATCTGTTAGTAGTCAAGCTGCTTTAAACCTTCTTACAGATTATTGTCTTTTGTATAATTTTCCAAATAAAACTTATCACTTACTAAACAAATACTACTTACTGTTGTATTCCTTGGACGCATACTTAAGTGTTTTAGACATAATTTATATGAACCATCTTCCATGTTCCATATTTTTTCTCCAAAATTTTCCATAAGGAAAAGGCTGAGGGAGTGTCAAATTCTGAAAACAGCCAAATGTAAGTTGTTTTTAGAATTATTTTACTATGATAGGAACTAAGAAAACGTCCAGTTTGTTTTATTATTTTTCAGATAAAAAGACCGAAAGATTACTTTATAATTTTTCCCTTTAGTTATGCTATAATGAGTTTTGCTTACGGTACTCTTGTTTTTGGAATTTATGATGAGTTTGTACATGTACTTATGTTTTGTTATAATCACAAGTTAGTTAATCAGGAGTTTAGACATGGAGGTTTACATTACGTTATTCTATTTTCTAATAATGATTTTCATAATTTAGTTTTTTATTGCCGGGATCAGGGATTTATTTTCGTTAAGTTATACTTTAATTTATTTTAGTTTTCGATCAGCTAAGAATTAAGTTCATCTATAGAAATAAATGTAAGTTTTTTGTAGTTTGTTTTAAAACATTAAAACCGAATATCACAATTACCCGACAAATATTAGCATTGTACTACAATTTAGACGTTCTATTTACATAAAGTAAGACAACGTGAACTACTCTTATTGTGTTTTTATGTACATAAATGCCTATTCTGAAAAGAAGGTATTACATATGTTTCAGATTAAAACCATCAACCTCCCGCTATATGTCTAGCTTCAGAAATATTTTACGATATAACCCAGAGTGAAGATGGAAGAAAATAAGAAGAAAGGAATAAAGAGAAAATTAAGGTCTAGAAAAGATGAGGTAGATGTAAGTACAGTTATTTGTTTGTTTCACAATTATGTCTAATTAATCAATTCTCCATATTCCGACTGAACAAAAACTATCAATATATGGGAAAATGCAAAAAGCACAACCACATCAAATATAAAATAAAAAGCATACAGAACATACTTAGGTGACAGAAAGATCTTCAATGATGTAAAATAGTAAAACGTCAAGTTATAGGTAAAGTACGCAAAAAAATGGCCCGATAAAAATGAGTGACAATCTGGAGGTCAACTCGAGCTCTGTAGAAATAACTAAGATATACATACAAATATTTGATTTTTACCAACTAAAAAGCAGTAAACCCATACGTTTTGTATCCAGTCACCGCAAAAATGTATCATATTACCGCCATTTTGTATTCTCTTACCGTCAAAATGTTATTAATTACCGCAACGTTGCACGGATACTTTGTATTCAAATACCGTCTTTTGTATCCAATTACCGCACTTTTGTACGTATTTACCGCAGGGTAACTAGCTACATTACAACGGTGATTGATTACAAGGTATCCGTTTACCGTTTTATTGTATCGAATCACCGTAAATATGTTGCCATTTACCGCTGCGGTGTTTAGTAACAAACCCACGGTAAATAGCAACTATAAAACGGTAAATGATAACTATAAAGCGGTATATGGTTACTTCAAGAATTATAGATATAAATGTATGTGCGCGTTGGGTTAATGTAGATTTGGTTTAATGTGGTTGCCTGTAGACACTCTTAACCTTGTATACATGTTGTCGTTGAACTAATACTTACCTGATAATTACAATACTTACCTTAAAAATTACAATACTCACTTGATAAATACAATACTTACCTGATAAATACAATATTCTTCTTTATCCATTCCAGATATCTTCAGATGAATCGGCTGATTTGTTTCCACCGACTCCTCCAAAAAAGAGAGCTAAGCTGGTCGTAGCTATGTTTGCTAAAAAAAGCGAATCATTCAAACCGAAGAAGAGTAAGATGACAAACAATACCAAAAAACCTCAAAAGAACAATGATAAAAAAGAGGCATTGAGACATAGGAAACCAGTAAAATGCTCACAATGTGGAAAACCACAGAAAAACATATGGAGACATATGAAGAACAGCCACTCAATGACTTGCAACAAACCAAAGAATAGGGTAGTTGGCAAAAAAGGATATATAACATATAAATGTCCAGCAAAAGACAAGCATCTGGCTAATAAAACTTGCGGGAAAACAGTTTCCAGACTGAGAGACCATTTGGAGCGGACTCACGCTATAAGCAATAAAAAAACAGTTAAAGCCTTGATGAAAAGAGCAGCACCTGTCGTGTATGAAGACGGAAAATTTACTACACATAAACAAACAGTAACCAAAAAACAGAAGAAAGATGAAAGTGAGAGTTCAGACGAAAAAGAACAATCGCATCAGACAAAACTGAACACCATTAAGAAAGAGAAGGTGGACAATGTTGTTGTAATATCAGACGACGAAGAATCTGACATTGACCAGTTCGCTCCAACACAACAGATGAAAGTAGGACATATATCTCCAGCAAAAGACAAGCATCTGGCTAATAAAACTTGCGGGAAAGATGAAAGTGAGACTTCAGACGAAGAAGAACATTCGCATCAGACAAAACTGAACACCATTAAGAAAAAGAAGGTGGATAATGTTGTAACATCAGACGACGAAGAATCTGACATTGACCAGTTCGCTCCAACACAACAGATGAAAGTAGGACATATATGTCCAGCAAAAGACAAGCATCTGGCTAATAAAACTTGCGGGAAAGATGAAAGTGAGACTTCAGACGAAGAAGAACATTCGCATCAGACAAAACTGAACACCATTAAGAAAGAGAAGGTGGATAATGTTGTAACATCAGACGACGAAGAATCTGACATTGACCAGTTCGCTCCAACACAACAGATGAAAGAAGGACATATATGTGACCTGTGCGGAGAAACAGTAAGCAAACTAAGAGAACATTTGGAACGAACACACTCCATTACTAGTAGAAAAGCAGTTAAAACCTTAATGACAAAAGCCGTACCTGTCATGTATGCAGATATCAAGACTACTACCGGTAAACTAAAAGTAACTAAACAAGAGATGAAAGATGAAAGTTACAGTTCAGAGGATGAAGAACGTTCATATCAGACAAAACTGAACAAAATTAAAGAGAAGGTGGATGTTTTTGTAATATCAGACGAAGAAGAATCTGACATTGCCCAGTGCGCCCCAACACAAAGAATTGAAGAGAAACAAGAAGTCAGACATCATCCGATGCCAGGTCAGATTTTTTACAACAACGCAACAATTCGAAAATTTGTCAAACACCTCAAACAAAATATGTCACAACGAGAGGCAACGCAAAAAGGGGCAGAAGCTTTTCATATTTGGAAAGCAATGGATATTGATAAGACAATAGAGGGACTTTTGAAACAAGAGAATCTATTCGCATGGGTTGAGAAGACGTTTGATGATAATAAACCATCAAGATGGAGAAAGTATTTCCTTGAGTCGTACAGTCAATTCCTTCAATTTCTAATTAAGGATGAACAGATCATTGACTTAGATATTTTCAGAGCAAAAGACATTATATGCATCTTAAAGGATGTGATTGATTTTGATGCCGGTGGGAAGCACACTGCGCTAGAAGAAGAAAATTCTGACTTAGATGTTACAGACACAGAAGATGTACATGACGATAAGAATGATTACATAATATATGAAGCTGAACATATAAGTACAAACAATGACACTGATGAAACTGTACAATCGTCTACCCGGGAGGCAGAAGCTTTAGCGGACGATGATATTCATGATAATGTACAAGTGTCAACAAAAGAAGATTCATTGCAACTAACATTCCAATACTGGTTGAAAGGAGTGCCTTACCTCTCAACGGAAAAGACTGCAAAGCAACATTCTTATCAATCATTTAAGATTTGGAAGTACATGACTGATAACCTCAAGGTTGAGGGACTACTAGACAGAAGGGCGCTAAATGAATGGGTATCGAATTCGTTTGACAGAAAGGATGCGCCAAACACGGTAGTTTCTTACTTGGGGTCTTTCATAAGACTGGTAGAGTTCTTAATGGATACAAACAGACTGAAATTTGAAGAATTTGAAAGAGCAAGAAGATTACTTGAATACATAAAGACTCTTAGACGTTCAATGGGAAAACAGTCTAATAAAAGAAGATCAGAAGTTGCTGCACAGGAGTTACGTAAGTTCAAAATTAATTATTTATATCAACTTGTGCAGAATTTTTTAAAAAAAGGTGTTGATAGATGATAATTTATAAAAGAAAAGGCTCATTTAAACAATTAACAGAAATGAACAGAAATGCATACACAATACTATACGCTTACGCTAGGGTACAACTTACCTGAAACGTCACATTCATAATGTTACTTGATAGTTTCAAACTTGATAACCCACTTCATCGTTATCCTAACAAAATACTACAAGAAAAGCAGAACACCACATAGAGACCAATATATAACGGCGGTAAGTAGATACTTAGTCGCCATTCACCGCCTTTTAGTATTGAATTACCGTTTATTTGTAGTCAATTACCGAAAAGATTATGTGACAGATGAAACGGTGAATGGATACTAAGTTATCATGTACCGTCTTTTAGTACTTGATTACCGCTTAAATGTAACAAATTACCGCAAGCGGTGATTTGACACATTAAAACGGTAAACGGCTATTTAGTTGTCATTCACCGCTTTTAAGTAACTTATCACCGCTCATGTGTAAGATATCACCTTTTGTGGTAAGTTCATACATATGACGGTAAATGGATACTAAGTTACAATTTACCGCGCTTTAGTATCCATTTACCGGTGATGTGTATTAAATTACCGCATTTTTTCCCACATTTTTCTGTTTTACATTTGTTTTTTTATAGGAACTTTGATCATGCCCAGGGACATAGCAACTTTTTTCAACTGTAATGCAGCTAGAAGATTGTTAGAAAAGGCGATGAAGCCACCCACAAACAATATAGTTCCTGAGGATTTCTACGACGTGAGAGATTACGGTCTACTTAGACTTATTCTGATGAATGCACAACGCCCAGCAGCAATCAGATCTATTACAGAGAGAGCTTTTGAAGAGGCACACAGATCTGATGACGGATGGTTTTCAATTGCAGTAAGTCATTGTGTAAGATTAAGATTTTCAATTAAGAATGTTTAGACAAAAATAGACTACACAGGAATATGCTAGTATGACATATAATTTGAGGGTTAAATCATTAAAATACTAGTTTTACCATTGTTGTAAACATATCATAAATTTTGATATGCTATATATGCATATTTCCAGGAGTAACCTCTCGTCAGCAGCATTTAAACCAAAACCATTGGCAGGTAGAAAACCAAAAGTATTATAAGAGAAGTATCCGAATCCAAAAAAATGTTCGAAAAATGAAGCCAAATCCAGTACAGAGGTCATCGATTAAGTAAGATATGTCAATCCCTTATCAATAATAATCGATTGTATAATCCTTAAACTTGCTTTTGCAAAAACGACTCGTATTTTGATGTGAATTATCAAATATTCTTTCTTGTCAGAATGAATAGCAATAGCAAGTTTAAGGATTAGACAATTGATTATTATTAAACTTACATTGTATGTTTTACAAAGGTAGCTGATCACATAAGTAATTATACTTACCTAGCCTTAAAATTATTTCAGGTAGCTGACCATAAGACTGCGGCTTCAACTGGTCCAGCAATCATAGTTTTAAACCCGGATGTTTATAATATACTTAAGAACTTCATCATGATTTCAAAGACTGTTGGACAATTCCCACGGCATATGGAGAGATCTCTATTCACCTCGTTTCCAAAGGACGATGGGGAAATGGTTCCCATGTCAAGTTCTCAAGTGAACCAATCAATACAGCGCATTTGGAAAATGGGCCCAGTAGAAAAGAAGATAACATGCACAAAAATAAGAAAATCGACAGCTACTTTTGTGAGAAATGCAAAACCAGAGTCAAGAGAACG